>JAUJPP010000005.1:29340215-29378689 GCA_030562195.1 Nipponacmea schrenckii
CTTCCTTGAGTGATTATAAACAAGTATACCAAGTTTCAAGAAATTCCAATAAAAACTGTAGTCTCTACAGTGTCCACAAACAATTGTTGACAGACGGACCAACGGACCGACGGACCGACGGTTCGACGGACAATGGATAGGATGGGGGGGGGGACAAGCTGTTGTCTACGTTGGAAACAAGTTCAAATTAAAATCAAGCAAACCTGATAAAGAATATGTGACTGCACCATTTGCACCAGAATCTATATCAGTACAAGTAATACCATCTATTTTAATTCCAACACCAAGATCTTCTCGTAAACTAACTACTTTATAGTGTTTAGGGCAGACCTAAGATAAACGAGCTTATATTAATGTTAAGTCTACTGGTAGATTACAACCTTTACAGTTTTTTAAGCACACAATTTAAGAGCTCGTGAGGCGAAACTGAGCATTTTGTCAAATAGGTCAATTTCGTGTGCGAACATATGAGGTTACAACCAAGGTTGCAAGACAAAAAGCAAGACAGGTGACAATAGGCTCAAGATCAAGATGGATTCTAACCAGACAAAGAGAAATAAAAACTACTTACCGGATAATTGTCATTCACATCTGTAACACTTATTATCATGTTTTGGGGATTGGCAGTCCGTGGTGGGTTTCCAGTATCAACAGCTTGGATAGTCAAAGCGTACGACTTTTTCGTTTCATAATCAAGTTTACCATTTAAATAGAGATCACAGTTGTCTCTGTCTAAGTACCAAATACTCGCTTCTGGGGAAGCTAAAAAAGATAAAGATGAGTTTGAACCCCCATGCCCTACAGCCGACCAGATTCAGTCCGAATATCGGATAGAATATAAGTCGGTATCTGATAATATTCTTCAATACACAGTCTGAAATGTATATGCTGCTCACAACAGGCATCGGGTGGAAAAGAGACAATTGAATGACGTTTATGAAGACATACAATGTTATGTCAATCAATACGGTGAAGTGCCAGGACTTCCATGTTCTTTCATCTTAAACTGTCAGATCTTTAACGTGTACATCCTTGCCCAATGGGGTCTTTATCGTTTATGTTTCACAATAATTCAATATTCGTCGTACGTAATTCAGCATTAATATAAACAGGTGTTTGCAACCATATATTTTATAAATTTGACATGAGGGTAGAGTAATGTAATGGAATGCATGTCATTGTTGATGTGGCTTGTCTTATTTTGTATTTTATTTTTGTATTCGCCTATAATCGACGTTTTGTCCTCGTAAAAATGTGTTGAGCAAATCCCAACACAACGGACCAAATTTAGGTTTACATCTCCAAATAGGTCATGCCGCGCAGTGGGTAGGGAATATTGTTGCGATATCCCCCTCCCCATTCAAAGGTAAAACAAAATAAAAATTTGAAACTCACTTGGGTTTAATAATTCAAATTGAGTTTGGTCTTTATCTTTATCATTAGCACTGCACGAACTTACTTTAAAACCAACGGTTGCATCTTCAGACAGAGTCAAAGTAGGTAGCACATCTTTGATGATTGGCGAATTATCATTATAGTCTAAAACTTTGATACCTAAATTTATAACATCTT
The DNA here is from genome assembly GCA_030562195.1 of Nipponacmea schrenckii. NCBI lineage: Eukaryota > Metazoa > Mollusca > Gastropoda > Lottiidae > Nipponacmea > Nipponacmea schrenckii. Next base: position 29,341,788 of record JAUJPP010000005.1, read on the forward strand.
TTGCTCCGAGGGAACTTGCAACTTCTATATCTATCTAAATGTTAAAATAAAGCATCAAAATAAAATTAAATTATTACTAGAGGTATTTGAATATTTTTTTTGTGTTTTTAATAACTAGGACATCGAGACTCTAATTGAAAAGAATGTATTATTAAAAACAAATCTAACTATTCATTATTACCCATGGTTCCAACAAATTAAAACCCAATTATAAATCGTAGACGTAAAATATAAAATATAAATAACACTAAGTCCCAACTTTAAAATTAAAACCTATCCAAAAAAGAAAAAAAACGAAGACACGTTGTACTATAAATCTAAGATACATTGTGCTTAAAATTGATGACCACTATATTATTATTTATTTAAAAGCCATTGTTTGTATTATACAATTAAGATTTGTTATAAAACCAGCGGAACTATAATTAGACCAATTTTCTACTATAAATCGTAAACCCAAATATAAAGTCTAAACCCGCTGTACTATACAATGGTGACAATAAGAAGTTTTTATAAACATTGTATATCATTACTTAGATTGATTTACTCTTACATCAATCAAAAGCATGTTCGAACTGGGATTTCAGTTTTCAAATGGATTTGATAGAAATAATTTAGTTCTGAGAGGTGTTGAAGCAGATAAATTTCTATTTCTGTATCTTTTCTAGATTGAAACAACAAATTATAGTAAGTGGATCTTGGGTTTGTAGCTGGGCTTCATTTTACAACACCAATGGGTTTTCGGCTTATAGAACGATATATTTTAGATTATCCACAATTAGATACACTCAAAGATACACTAACTCTTAGGATGACATCAATAGAATTACCTGGTGTCTAAGCTTTGCGACAGAATCTCCCAATATTCTAATATATCCATGAAACTAAGTTATTATCATTTTGACTGAGTAATTTTGATGATATCAACACTTTGTTACATGTGTATGTATTTTGAAGTCTGTTCATCCATCTCATGCACACGTGGGTGTTTGTGTATTTCTCTTTCGGTCAAAACATAGAACTGTTTATCTAATACACATCTCGAAATATTTGTGTATTCATTTTTTAATTTTTTTATTTATTATTTATTTCTTAATTATACAGGACATGTTTATGTGTATTGGACCTAATTCTGACCCATGTAAAAGAGTAGAGACTGTTATTATTATTATGGATATAGATCTGTTACTTAGAGATCAATCGATGAGTATACATACACTCTTATTCATGTATTGTAAGTTCGAGGCTATACATTTTATTTTTATTCTAAGAGGTAGCATTCCTTAAAGAATTATCCCCCCAAAAAATTGAATGACCAAATCAACATTTAACCAATTGTAGACAAGAAAGTTGAACTGAAGAATAGAGAAAATATACTGAGAAATAAACATTTAGAATATATTACCTGGAATTTGTGTAAAAAATCGGCATTCAATCCAGCCTTTATTTTGATAACTCCATTATTTGCATCGATTTTAAATTTTTTCTTGTAGGCCTTCGGTTTACCTGCTATCATCATGTATGACAAAATACCACCATCAGTGTCAGAACATGAAGGCGTAAATACTACAGTATCAACTGGTTTAATTTCATTTACAGTAGCAACAAAGGCATGTTGAGTACATATTATTTCTCCTCGTCCTGGAATATCGAATTAAATTTAAAAATTTATATTAAAATACAATAATTTCATATAGTTTGAGAAATATGCTCTAGACTATACTGCGTAATAAATACAACTCACCTTGTGAAGTTAATACTATCAAACTTAGTAAACACAGAAACAATTTATTTATCTCCATCCGAAAGATAAAATGAGTCAATTCAGAATAAAAACGAAAATAAATACGAAATTTTTGTCCACCATTGAGGGTATAAATCAAAGTGTTTATTTTTCTGTTCTTATGCAACATAGAATTCAGCCATTTTGGAAATATAAATAAACCTCATAGTCAGTATGATATTTTATTTTTTTTATTTTTTTTTTATTAAAGTCACAATGTGAAAGCAAGATATTGTTTCTGTAACGGCTAACAAGAACAACGCTCGTCTTAATATTGAAGCAAATACACCAAACATTAATCATCAAAAATTTTCTTTAAAACATTTAATTCAAGGGGGATTTCTTTTTATCTTTTTTTTTTTATTTTTTTTATCGGGAGCAATTGTTGGCGCCAGCACGAGTAGCGTCTTCCAAAATTATAATCATCAAAGTAGCCCATTTTCTTTTTAGCCACTCGGATTATTGAACTTCCTACGGCTTTGAATTACTTTTAATGAGGCAGCACGAAACACTTAATTTTAAGGGTGTTCCCTTAGTCAGTGAAGGAGGTCAACGTGGCTGACGTGAAAAAAGGGTCGAGATGTTCAGATAAACCGAGGTCCATTGTGCTTCAGTTCGTACACGTTAAGGATCCCTCGACAATTGGAAATCAAAGAGAATAGGCCACCAGAATTGAACAGGAATAAACTTTTAAAAAAAACATATCTTTTTATGTACGAAAATCTGTAAAGAAAATGACGTGTCTGTGGCCATAACCAATGATTTCTTAATATTGCTTTATTTTTGTCTTACCTGAGTATGATCAGTGTCAGAAGTAAATGTTTAATCCTTAAAGGGCCAAATTCCACTTGTGCGATTAAAGTGAAAATTAATCGCAAGTCGCTTGTCGCATGGTGTAAAGTATGCGATTAAAAATAATCGCTAGAATGGAAACTAAATAGTTAAACTTTCTGTGCGATCACATGCGATTAATAGGAAAAAAACATGCGACAAGTATACATTTTTTGGTGAGACCATGAGACCAACGTGTTTGATATTTAATCGCATACACCCTGCGATAACCATATTAATCGCTTACTTTCTTGTCGCATCTGTCAACGCCGTGCTGCCATTTTTCTTTTTCATTGTAAATATTTGTATCACGTGTTGTCCCAAACATTGCGATTCTTTATTTAGTCGCACAAGTGGACACTGAAGCCACATGCGATTAATTCTTGTAGGAAAGTATGCGACTACCTGCGATTTCATTTTTCTGGCGATAAAACCATGCGATTAATTTTTTGTGGTCGTAAGTACTTTAATCGCCCATGTGGAATTTGGCCTTTATCGCTATGACTTGTACTGATAGCTTGTGGATTATCGTTTCCACAGCCATTTAATCGATGTAATGTTAGTGAATTCCATTCATGAATATTTTACAAAGAAAGTTTGCAAACACAGAAGAAAGTTTTAATATTCTGAAAACGAACCTGAGTAAATGGAGTGGAATTGCGTATTTTTATTAATACATACTGTAGCCTTAAGTAAATGTTATATTGATAATATATAGGCAGTTTACTTTCTTTGATATTGAACATAAGATTATATAAATGACAAAACAATAATACTCAAACCATTCTTTGGCTTTTGTTATACAGACCAATTGACACCAATCATAGATCATAAGATATTAAGGTTTTCTATAATAATCGTGAACAATATTATAAAAATGTTTTTTGTATAATATTAAATAACCATGTACATATAGCTGTCTTTTCAGTTTTAAGGAGTGATTTGGTAAATTTCCATGCATTAAGTTGAATTGAATATCGTGGTAGTATTACAAAGGTTTGGGAGAGTTGTAGATGATGAACATTTTTTTTAAAAAGTCTGAATTGAACGAGAAGATTTTTTTTTAAATATAAAAGACTTCATAGATAGTGGTGTATAGAGGATTGATCTTTGAGTCATGCCCCCCCCCCTCTCTCTCTCTTTCTTTCTCTCGCAGGCCTCCGAAGGGTAAATGGGCACTTTATAAAGGCCTCGCCTCTGAGACATCTCTCTTTTTTTTTCGCTCAAAACCATTTCTAATAATTCCCTTTTTCCTTCCCTGCTTACTCTTCGTGTTTCAATTGGTAGCAGGTTTTTAATCTTTTCTTTATCCGTAACAATTTGTTAAAGATTTGTATCAGCATTTGTAATTTCGAGTATTGTAGCATTTGTGTTTACTACATACACCATAGTCTGTAATGTTAATAACAATGTTTCCTTTTATCCTACTTTACCTTTAAAGCTTCATTCATGACTCCCAGCGTTCTTCACCCAACCCTTATTTCGACCTCTACCTATCCCCTAACCGGACTCCTATCCAATCCCCAGTTTAATACAGATATCTTATTAAATGGATGATTAACAAATGACACCTATAAGTGAAGTTTGACTTCGTAATTGAATAATTCGGCAATGACCCAATATGCACAATTCTAGTCGACCTTTCAGACCCTCTATAAATGAATAGCTTTAATGTTCTTGTATTTGGGTGTAGTTGGTGTTATAAAAAAGGAAAGTAGAATGCCATTATTATTCTATGAATAGTTAACATTGTTAATCATTTCTAAAAGGTATTCAATGATTTATAGACGAATATATAGTCGCCATGGTACAGTCAGTGTTCTTTGTGATTGTGTTCTCTATTTGACACAACGCCAAATCTTAAATCATGTTGTGGTACTTTTTAATTTACCGAAAATTATGTTTTACAGAAATACGCTAGTTTGATATAACAATTAGTGTGTAATTTTGTGTTTTTGTGTTTAACAAGCTGTACCGTACTTATCGTCTAGATTATATTGGATTAAACAATTAAATCAACTCGTAGATGGATTGAGACTATATCAGCAACAAACCGGTTACTGAACGCGTCAAAGTTTTTACGACATAGTGGTTTATTGTTTCAAATAACATGTGATACTTTTTGAAAATACCAATAACATCAGAAATGAAAAGAATTTGTATAGAGATTGTTATATTTATTGTTCTATCTTGTTCTTTTTATTCAGTTCAAGGTAAGACTTAAATGTTATCTTATATAATTAGTATTTGTAATTTTGATACTTTTAGCTTGATATTAATATATATTTCTTGAATGAGATTAATTAAAGAATGTTTGTGTTTATATTATGTATGTAATCATTGAAAACATCTATGTTCTAAATAAGTCTGTTTGAAATTAAGCTATATTTCAAAAGACCTTGAGAAATGCAGTTGAAAATTGAATTTTCTAATAATTATTGGTAGTCATAATTTAAATTTTAATTTCTCAAGTCATTTTTCAATTCATTTTCTCATTTAAATATCAAATGTGTGATAAACGAGAAAAATGTACAGTAGATCAATAATCAATATTAACTTAATGAAATCTATTATTGATTTTCAATCAGAAATCACTCATTCTAATAAAAACAATTTATATCAGCATTTATACAGAATAATCTATTGACTGAATTTCAGTACAGGTATGCAGGTATGATGCAGAAAGATTCATTCAGTAACATTACTTTTAATGTGAAAATTTATAATATTTCTTACATTGAGGGTGAAAATGTTGATGCTGTTTCAGGCCAGATTCCAGAATGTTTTCCAAATGGACTCACATTAAATATTAGTGAAGACAAACCAGTTGGCAGTACAATTTATAAATTTAATTGCACTGATCCCGATGATGACTTACTTTCATACTTTCTGGACAAAAGAGGAAACACGTTTGATAAATTTAGGGTTACTGATCAAGGCGAGCTGAAACTCAACAAATTTCTAAATGCTGATTTTGTATATAAATACAATGTAAGTATATATGTCTACACGCGAAGAAAACAGGCATTCTAAAACTGTATTTTCGAATAACTGCAAAATTGTTCTTGTGGCCATAGTAAGTTGTTAATGATTCCGACTGGTTTGAAGTGCAGAAGAGTAGGACGTAAAACTCCATTCATTTCATTTCCGACTGGTTTGAAAAAAGTCATCGTTTCTTCTCTAAAAAAAAAATATTTTGCAGCCTATTGATGCTTACATGCTAAAATCCAATCAACAAATATATAATAGGTTGAAATGAACCACAATTAAATCACATTGATAGATAAGCACTTTTGTACCAAGAATAAGATAGATTAGAATTATACAAACCATATAAGAAACTTCCAATATATATTTTTATTATTCTACTTAAAGTTACATGTCGTAGTCAGTGATAACAGTGCCAGTCAATTCAGTACATCAATATTAATTGGGATATTAGTCCTTAACATAAATGACAATGATCCTGTATTTAAAGACTTACCAGGAGTACTGAATGTTCTTGAAAACACATCAATTGGAACCAAATTATTTTCATGCTCTGTCAATGATAGAGATTTTAAACAGGGAGCACTGGCTGGAAAAACTCGTGTTGGCCTCGTTAAACCATGTAAGTATACGAATATCTATAGAAGTTCCAGGTTTCAATCCCGACAAAGATCGAGGTGAACTTTTCAGTCCGGTTTTTTCCTTGACAGTGCTGCAGGTCAAATGGACTGACATGGAAAAATCATCCAGTCGTTAGGATACCACAATAACCTGATGCCCATGTGTGTTACAGCCTGTGCACGTTTAAGATCCCTTGATAGATGAAAATCGCAAAAAAGGAGGCTTGCACACTGCATTAAATGCAGAAAAGTAGACCTAAAACTAAACCTATGAACATACATAACCTAAGGTCTCGAATATGATGTGATGTCATATCACATTGAAACAGAAATTTTAATACAGTGTTCTTGGCTATCTTTGTAATAAAAATTTCCAAATTGTTACAACTTGAAATACTTATTGAAACATACAAAAGGTAATTTTGGACTCCCTTCATAAGGTTGGCTATTGTGATATAATATATAGGTATATCTATATCTGTATTTATCTGTTAAACAGTTTCCCAACAGGCTAGACGCTGGGTACTAGATCAAGAAACATGTGATTTTTACCTCAATACACTACTGGATTATGAGAATAAACAGGGTTATGTGGTTGGTGTGATAGCGTATGATTTGGACCCATTCAATCCAAGAACCGTTACAGCCAGTGTTTCTATATATGTTCTAGATATCAATGACAACTATCCTGTAAGTTATTGTTATGTACTATACAAGATAACACGAAATGCTTGTTTTCAAGGCAATACGTCCACTTGCTCGCCGAGATGACTCATAAGTAACAATATAATAATGATAGATCAGGCCTTATATACTATGATAAGTACACGAAAAGGGTAGTGATATTTCTCTTGCGAAATAAAAAAAAGTCTCAGAGAGTCACTCTTGTTGATAACTCACAAATATTCACAAAAAACAACATCGCTAATGTGCTGTTCATTGCTTCTCCCCATGACTTTACATGAACTATTTAGCCCAGAGTTAAAAGCTGGTTAAGCTATAATTATAACAAATATGGTGACTGAAACCAATCTTCCTTTCTTTACCACAATGTTATAGAAATGTACAGAACATTATAAAATAATCAGCATACCGGAAGATAGTCCAATTGGATCTACTGTTACTATGGTCAATTGTACAGATATAGATTCATTAGAGAATGGAAAGGTGTACTACAAGATTGGAGGTAAGTCCTCAGGTTTTTTGATTTATCTTTCAATTTACAATTTACTTTTTTTAATCCAACTCATTTCGAAAGGATTCATATAAATGTTTTCTGCAGCTTTGTTGTGTATTTTCTTTCAATTACCCAATAGATTGTAGCATAATGGTGGACATGCTGCAATACATTAACCTTCAACGAACTCTATTTACATCCTTCTTTTATATTTTGGATTAAAATGGCCAACAAATAACTAAATGTTCGTTTATAATCATGGCCAATCACATTTTTTGTCCATACTTATTTTACCTGCCAAAATGAACTTTTACTATATTTACAGATAACAACACACAAGTAATCAAAGATAGTTTCACTATTACACCGGATGGAAAAGTTCAACTAATGAAAGCTGTAGATTATGAACTGTCACCTTTCTATGATATAGATATTTTTGCCTATGATGGTGGAGAACCATCACTGACCACGACCGTAATAGTAGGCGTTGTTTTAACAGATGTTGATGACAATATACCTACATGGTCTGAGAACCCCCTTTCTCAAAGTAAGCCCATTATACAATTTTTCACATCTGATTTACCATGGGTTTTTTCTGCCAAGTGCTCTAGGTTGAAACAAACACGCTTACATTTTTACGCTGAAAATTTAAAAGATAAAAAGCTTGCTCAATTTCTATAGTTAGATGAACGAGGTTTGAACTGATCATGTTGGATATGACATCGAAGGTATTCAAATATATGCCCTTTTAACTATTAACAGTAATATCCGGAACATCTGCTTTATAAATATATTACATTAAGTACACTTTTAATTAAAAAAACGAGTAGTTTTAGTGACGCAATGAATACCCGTAGATGTGTTTCACTTTATTCTTACTTTCTAGTTGCTTGACAATGTATATGTCTTGGAAAGCTTTCCTAAGCGTCACGAATGATCTTGATGAATCTTCAGAATATCTTTTCATATTATATATGTTTTTACCTTTAGCAATGTACTTTTGTAAGTATGCTTAACACATTATAGTAGTAGTTTCAAAATATATTCATGCATGATTTAACTTAGAATGGTTAATTGGAATATCAGTATAATTTTTCTTTATTGTGTTTCTTTTGTTCTGTTGTTGGTAAAACATTGCATAGCAGAAATATGGCGAAAAAACAGAACCTTCTAACATATGGATTTATTCATAATTAGCACATTTATGTATATATATATATATAAATATAAATATTTTACATTATATGTATCATTATTAATTATAAATCGATTGATATTTATGTAAATTAAAAATATTCATAACATAATAATATTGCTTACTGGACCTCTGGTGAAGGTGTTCTATTGTTCAGAATACAATTAAGGAATATTTCTTTAACTGCACAATGTGATAGCTACTACATGTACTTCTATAAATAAAGTCTTGATGAAGGTGAAAAGTGTGACTTGTATATTTTAACACATTGGTGGTGGTTTTAGTAAATAATATTTGATTTTGTTTGGTGGCTGGTTAATGTTTTATTGTATGTGTTGTAAATCATTGAATAAACATAACAATTGCAATTCATCCATAAAATGTCTTTCCAAAAATTTGAAATTATAAATTTCATAGTATTTCAGATTTTGAAATCTTAATCTTGAGACTATTATAATGGCTAAGTTTTGTCATGACTCTTAAATATATTCAAAGCAGTTTATTAGACAGTTTCATTAAACAGTGCTTTAACAAGGAATTGTTATCATAGAATTAGTCTGAAGTATATTCTTTCTGATATCAGATTGAATTATTTTGATATTCTAATTTGATTCTTGCAGCTGTAATCGAAACAACACCACTCGGTACGGTGGTATTTGCCCTGACTGCTTTAGACGCTGATGAAATAGGTACTGCTGCATCCACTATAAAATATGGGATAAAAACAAGACCTAATCCAGATTGGTTCGATATAGATCCAGACACAGGTAACAGCAAATTCTCTGTTATCCATGTTATGTAATTGTATTTATGATATTTTTTACATAATCAACATCAATATGTATGTGTTTTCTCTTATAAGTTTCATATTTTTAGGTGGAGTGTATGTCACTGGTATTATGAATTGGTTAACAGCATCATCAGTACTGATGGAAGTATTTGCGTATTCATCAAATAAAAAAGATGATTATAATGCTGTAATGGTTAATATATCATTAACTGATGAAAATAATATCGCACCCGTATTTGATAAGGTATGTTTAAACAATTTTAGCTCAAGTATTAAAAAATAAGTAAATCACATTTTGAACAGTGACATTTCTGACATACAAATGTTAATACTTGACTATTGCAGGTCTTCTACCAAGGTAACATTTCGGAAGATGATCCAGTGGATACAGTCCTATTTATTGTAAGGGCTACAGATGCCGAGTTTGGATCAAATGGAGAAGTTCATTATAGAATGGATTGTAAGTTACTATGTAAAAAAATGCCACCCTTAAACGATTGCAAAATTTATTTGTTACTGAGCTATTTTTTACATATGCATTTTAAGGGATATGATAATTGATTACATTAGATTGATTGAAAGCACAAGTTACTATCCAATGCAAGGCACTGAAACAGGGTGAAATTTATTTTTATTGTAATTCTCAATTTGAAACCATGTCATTATTCCGTCGTTCTATTTAATATTGATGCTATACATTTCAGCAACATATTTCAAAGTCGATTCAATAACTGGGGTGGTATCTTTGAAAGTACAAGTAGATTTTGAGAAACATACGGTATTTTCGTTAAATATTGAAGCTTATGATAATGGTGTTCCGCAACAACGAGGCTATACTTTCCTACTAATTAATGTTTTACCTGTTAATGAATTTACACCACAATTAACAGGGCCAACATCTCCACTTTTAATAAAAGAAAATATTGAGCCAGGTCAGTTGCCATTATCAGTTGCCCAATTATCAGAGATTTGCGCATCAGATTTAACCTAAGTTGGTCGTAGAGATCAAAGATTTCCTGATAAGTAAATTCCTTGTATCGTTGTATACCATAGACACAAACATCAATGTTCTATTCGAAATGAGATAGTTTGTTTGGATTCTTCGTGATAATACTTTGGTATTCACACAGTAACGAAAGGCATGAATGCCGTTCCTTAAAAAGTCATGATAGTAACTTATACTTGGTAGTCATTTTTATAACACTGCTTTTCAGGTTATGATTCCTTCCCCTTCAAATCTGGCTGCCATAACCTTTTATTTAATAGAGCAAATAATACTGTAAATGTTCTTCATTAAGACGAAAGACAAAAATCCGACTATTTGTAGGTTTTTTTATTTTAGTCAACATATATCTATATATTTTCAGGAACGCCTCTCTATTATTTCAATGTCACCGATGGTGATGCTGGATTTGATGGTTCTATTACATTCAAACTCAAAGACCCACTTCAACCATTTACAATTGAGCCGAAAACAGGCATCTTACGAGTCGGTAGTCCTCTTGACAGAGAGGAACGATCTACTTATGTGCTTACTGTCATCGCTGCAGACGATTCGAAAACAAATCCAAAGAGTTCCACGGCAAATGTTTTGATAACGCTTGATGATGTTAATGATAATAACCCTGTATGTGAACCCCTGTCAAACACCGTGGTGAAAATTCCTCATCAGATTGGTAGCGTTCTAGACACTATTAGATGCACAGATAATGATATAGGATCAAACGGCGAATTCACATACCTAAAGAGGAGTGGTGATGATTTAAATTCCTTCGTAATAGACCCTTCCACAGGCAACATAGTTCTTGTGAAAAATCCCACAAAACAGTCATACACACTTGAAATTATGGTTGAAGATAAAGGAGATCCGAAACTAAGCGTGAATGTTGTGTTTAACATTATTGCAGAATTAAAATTTAATTTTACCAACCTTCCAAATACTACATATGTACCCGAAAATACAGAACTGGCACAATTAATTTATGATGCGAATGCTTGCTGTGCTTTTAGTTTATCTCAATATAAGCTGGTGGATGGAAATCACGACAACCACGTGGTTATTGATCCAGCCTCTGGAAAGATCATATTAATGCAGAGTTACGATAGAGAAAAAAAGGCAGAGTTCAATTATAAGATAAAATCTACATCTTTAGATACAAACTCAACCACTGAAAGTTATCTGCAAGTTATAATAGAAGATACGAATGATAATGAACCGAAATTTGATACTGGTTTTCGATATATATCCATATTTGAGAATTTTGCTCCAGGACAAAAAGTTATTGATGTTGTTGCTACAGATCAAGATGTTGGAAAAAATCAAGAACTAATGTACGAAATTTCAGTGGGGAATGTTGGAGGTGCTTTTAGTATTAATCAAGCAGGGAACATTGTATTAGTAAATGATTTGGACGCTGAGACCTTTAATCAATATTCCTTAATCATAACTGCTACCGATAAAGGTGACGTTCCATTAGTTGGCAGTAGCACACTAGTTGTTGATGTCAAAAACGTAAATGAATTTGATCCCGAATTTGTTAATGTTCAGGATGGGGTTATCAAGACGGATATTTCTGAAGGAGAAGCCCTAGGTGCTAAGTTGTTTTCTATAAAAGTCGAAGATAAAGACATTGGCACTCAGTTCAAATACTTCATAAAATCTGGAAATTCAGAGCAGGATTTTGTGTTAGACGGATCTACAGGGGATATATACCTAGCTAAAATCCTAGACAGAGAAACAACAGATCAGTATAATCTTACTGTTGAGGTTACTACTCAAAATAATGAAACCGTGTCGGCAATAGTCGAAGTGAATATTCTGGACATCAATGACAATGATCCTAAATTTTTTCAAGATGTGTATCAGTTACACGTAACTCATGAAGACCCCGCCGACAAATTGCTCACGACATTTAACATTACTGATATAGATATTGGTGTTAATCAAGATATTGCTAGCTTGGTCATAACAGAAGGAGATCCAAATCAACATTTTAAGATCGTGGGCAGTCAACTCCGCACTAATGTACAGGTTGATTATTATAATCAGAAAATATATTCTCTAACCCTTCAAGCTACCGATGGAGGTATTGAAGCACGATCAGGGTTCACTCGTGTTGTCATAAATGTTATACCGAAATTCAAACCACCTAAGTTCCTCTCAGATTCCTACGAAAATCTAATAGGGGAAGACCTACCATCTGGAGAAACTGTATTTGACTTGGATGCTACTGCTGATGGAGGAAAAGAGGGTCCCTCTGGAACAATACAATATAGTATTAGAAGCGGCAATGACGCAAATGACTTTTACATGTCGGACAACGACGGCATCATAAGGATAGCGTCAAATTTGGACTTTGAAGCTATAGAATCATACACTTTTATCATAGATGCCCGAAGTAGGGAAGATTCTTTATTATCATCAACAACCACACTTAATATAAATATACAAAATGTTAATGACAATACTCCGATATTTAATCAAACTGTATATATCGTGAATATAGATGAAGATGCAGGAATTGGTGATACAGTGGGAACAGTGTTAGCTACAGATTTAGATAAACCACCATATAATACACTTGTCTACGGTCTGGGTAGCAGTAGCGGATCAAACGATTTCAGTATAGACAGTGCCACTGGTATTATTAAAATAGAAAAAAGTTTAGATTACCGAAGACAGCATGTTTATAATATACCAGTTACTGTTGATAATGGTGCTGGAGTTATACGAGGGGAAGCGTTAGTTGTTATTAAAGTTAACGATGTTAATGATAATGCACCAATTTTTATACCAGGTAAGTTGATCAAATGTTCTAAAAAGTTTGATCAAATGTTATCAAAAAGTTTGCGCTAAATTATAACTGAAAAAAAAAATAACATTTCAAACAAGTATGTGATTCTGGATAATGGGATATGTTATAGACTATATTGAATTCTTGTACAAAAAACTAGAATATTCTGTTTCTATTTCAGATAACATAACGATAAATGTTATTGAGTCCATGGAAAGTGGGCAAACATTTTACACAGTGAAAGCAACGGACAGTGATACTGGAATCAATGGAGAGATTAAATATACCCTGGTTTCTGGTAATATAGATAACAGATTATCTCTTAATCCAGACAGCGGTGCATTGTCAGTTGCTTCGAATCTCGATCGAGAATCTTTGGCTGTCTTTAATCTGGTAATTAGGGCTGAAGATAAGGCGACTACTGGTATCAAAACTGGAATCTTGTATATTGCTGTCGTGGTATCGGATGTAAACGATCAGGACCCTTCATTTCAAATTACAACCAACGATGCAATTATCAGTAGAACAGATCCACCTGGTACTTGGGTTACTACAGTGATAGCTACTGACAACGATATTGGGGAGAATGCTGCCATTGAGTATACCATAAGTAGCGGTAACAAAGACGGTATATTTTTAATCGGTACTACTTCAGGAGAAATCAAGACTTCTTCAAGTGTTGGCACATCCGATAATGAATATACTCTCTTAATAACTGCAAGAGATCAGGGATTTCCAACAAGATCTGCTACTATGACGATCAAAGTGCAAATTCGCCCTTTTAGAGTGTTTGGACCCAGTGATCAATCTATGGAAATCCTTGAAGGAGAGCAGGCTGGGACCGAACTTTCTGCAATAACACCAAAGTCTGGACATGCTCCATCAGCTATTATCAAATATAGCATAAGCAATGGCAACATCAAAAATAGTTTTGCCATTGATGAAAATAGTGGTATGATTCGAACTGTAAGAGTGCTTGATCGTGAAGAATATCCGGCATATCTCCTCACTATTGATATCAGTGATGATAACGGACAATCCTACACTAAATCTTTGAACATCACTGTATTGGACGTTAATGATAATGACCCCGTTTTTTCGACGAGCTCTGTTTCTGTCAATGTTGTAGAGAATACACCACGGGGTCAGATTATAACTGGTTTAACCGTATCAGATGCAGATGGTAGTGTTGGGGGAGAAACAGATTTAAGTATTTCGGACACCCCAGTGATGGCAAAAGTGTATTTTGAAATAGATGGACGCTTCTTAAAGGTGAAAAATCCCATAGATTATGAAACTATAACAACAATATCATTTAAAATCTTTGCTGTTGATCGGGGTTTACCAAAGCGTACTGGAAGCGTAGATGTAACTGTAAATGTAATTGATGTTACTGACAATCAGATTATTGTTAATAGGACAGGAGAATCGCCTTCGGTGTACATTTCAACTGAAACATCTTCAAGAGCAGCAAATGGAGAGACGGTTATCCAACTTACCGCAAAAGATTTTGGATTTGACACAGCTTCTGTCAAGTTTACTACATTGAACAGGGAAGGCATTTTCGCTGTAGATAAAAATGGCCAGGTTACAGTTGCTAAATCGGATCTTTTAGAACCAGAATTAAAATATTTCGTATGGATAGTTGTTACTCAAGAAACAGCAGACAATAAAAGTAATGTACTAGGATTGTTAAGAATTGACACTTTTAACCCAAATAAACACCTTGTGTCATTGGAATCAAATATGGATGCGGCAGATTTGCAGGAATACAGGTAAGAGCTATTTTATATGATATTCTGTAATCAAATCATTCATTTTTTTCTAACGTTCAACAAATCTCTATTTTACATGTTTAGTAAACTCAGAAATCTTTATTTTAGGGAAGAAATGTCACAGAACTTAAAAATCTTTTTTCATCAAGATGATGTTCCTAAAATATGGAAAATTATACCATATGGATCGACGACTTCACAATCTCGCCGTAAATTGTTAGCAGCAAGGTAAATGAGTTGAAAAATTGACAAATGAACATATTAAATGGTACATTTAAAAAAACATGCATAATACAGGACAATACCCCGAATGGCTAGCAAATCTCGTGAACATATTTTATAACCTTCACCTTCAGTAGCTTACAAAGTAATGTTCTCTGTTTGGATAGATAATGGGTTAATATTTATGTAAATGTTTTAGTTCCGAAGGACTAGTGTATGTTATGAAAGGACCAGTTTCTAATGATATTTCCGATGTTGATGAAAAGAGAACTTTCATGGCTATGGAAGAAATGTTACAGGTAAAGTACCCTTAGTATATTAATCTTATATATGTTTGTTTTTTTCAATATTCAACCAATCTGTTCTGAATATATTTCCCTGCTATATGTTATGCTATACTTTCTTGCAATGTCTAACCAATTCTAACAGATTAGCTAAAGTCAAGCCACCATGTTATTAGGCAAGTTGAGTAACAAAAATTAACACATACAGGTGTGCATTTTAATCTACTGGTAGAGAACTTTGGTCAAGTTCACAAAGGTATTATATGAGACACGGAAAAGTAAAGCCAATTGAATATTACGAGATTTCATGAGTTGGAACCTATTTTTATTAAAATTGCACTGAGGAATCTGGTTTTTGGTAAATATAGTTTGATTGTGGTACTTCCCCACAGTTAAGGTATACAAAAACGAATGCAAACTTTAACTGAATTTCATATAAAAACTTATTTGCATGACATATGTGACTATGTAGAAACTGAGTTACTTCAAGTAAAGATGGGATCAATATCTATTGTAAGCATGCTTTTGTTTATTGTAGAAATTAAGAATGGTCGCGGATCAAGATACACCACATACATTGCTACCCACTACTAATTATCCAGTAACAGCAGTAAATGGATTTCATATACCTGATCCACCAGTAGCAGAAAGAGAGAAGGATCCAGCATTTGCAAGTTCGGTAGATGGTTATATAACATTTGCCATGTTGGCTTTGTTGTTACTACTTATTTTACTCATAATTTTGATCTTCTGTTGTTATAGAAAAAAGAAGCGCGAAAAAAGAAGGTATATTTTTTTATTTTCTTCGTTAGTTGGTCAATTTCACTTCAAATTCATAGATTCAAATTATATTTGATTCGCATTCGCTTGACATTTTGTGCCTATAAACTCCTAAAACAAGAAGTTTGTCACAAGTAAGTAATTCAATCAATATCACTGTATTCAATTCGTATTTAGCAATTACTAAACACAAATGAACCCCTTTTGCTAAATAACAGTAACAACATCAATCCGAATCAATGAAACATATGTTTTATTTTCAGACACAACGAATCTGCACAAAGTTTAGTGACAGGTATGCAAATATAATAAGTATAATTTTGATTGTCTACTTTGCTGCTGGTTTTGTCATTTAGTCCCATGTGAGTAAACTCATAATGTGAGTTAGGATATGTATTGCTATACATTGTTTACATACATTAATCATTAATTGCCAATTAGATGCCGGAAGTAAAAGTACTTTTATAACTTCACCACATTTCCGAGCATTTTTATTTGGTATTACCCAATGGCCATTATACTCCAGTGTTTTCTGGAGAAGAGTTTGTAGCCTTTTTCTCTTTGTCTTACAGAACCAGTTGGATCTCAAAGAAGTTCTGACTTTAGGAAAAGGGTAAATATTACTTATGATTAATTTGTTATTAGTTTCTTATCAGTTTTATTACTACGCTGACTATAGAAACTTTAAAAATATAAAATAAGTTTTGTTTTGGTTACAGAGCAATCTGGCTCCAACACTAGCATCATTTGGTGATCAATCAACAAATAATAATAGCAGAGCAGGTCTAGGAGTTGAAAGCGCAGCTGGTTCATCAAGGGACAGAAATGAAAGTCATAGTAAGTTATTTTCAAAATATTTATTTGAAACATAAAAAACATTGATTGTTTCACGGGAAAAAGTAGACTTGAAGTCTTTTCTACTGCAAATGGTGATTAAAACCTTACATATCTTTTTAAAATCATCGTCTGAACGTTTGCTTTCAATTGAGAAAGTCGAGACAGATTTTTTGACAACTATATCCATAAAAACTATATTTAATACTGTTAACACTTTAATTTCAGTTGGTGATATCAACCCGATATTAACACCAGTAGAAATTCAAGGAGGTAAATCCTCGGCTGGATTCCAAAAAGACGATTCGCCACGATATGGTGGACAATTAAATCCATTAACTAAATATGAAGAGAAGAAAGCTGATATAATAGATACAAATATAACGGGACCTTCGAGTCAAACTGAAGGTATCGTTAAGACCAACGCTCCTGTAATATATAGAGGGAAGGAATATGACGGCGTTGGTTTTGATACAGGTAAGGATTTATTTATTTATTTAATTGTTCCTTAACATTTTTTAGGATGTATTTTGAAACACTATGACTTTTAATTAATTAATTACACATTTTGTATTTATTTAAAATCAATACACTTTTGTCCCTTATCAGCATTTGACATATATAAAAATGATGCTTATATTGACTCAGATTCAGGTGAAGAAGACACACAATTGTCACTTCCATCATCCTCTGATGATATTGTTGCCATTTCGGCTGCCCCTGGTAGTACAACTTTTCCAGGTTTTCCAGAATCGACATACATTGAGGGTACCATTATATCTCCCTCATCTCCGGCATCGCCAATCAACCCAGAAGAGGAGTCTAACAATCCGCCAAATCAACCAAAAACGAGTGTATCTACTATTTTTGAACAACCCAGCGAATCGGATAGTGACACTCGATCTTGGTATTTTCAAAGTAATACTTCTGACGAACAATTATCGATATCTCGTTCTACATTGATTTCTAATTATAAACCGAATGTCGCATCTATCCCAATACTAAAAAACCCAGAAAATGACTTGTTCAACATAAGCAGCAATATATCTAAGATGAAAAATAATAAGATTTTCCCAAAAAGGAAGATATTACCACAGAAGTTAGAACCAATTACACTGCAAAAATCTGGCATAAACACATCGTATAAAACTACCTACAACTTTTATAAGAAAACTAATGAATCTTCAGCTGAAAGGTCTAAAATCAACCCTCTAAAGCAATTTACGATCAACGATATGAAAGGCAAACAATCTACAGCAATAGGGTTAAAGAATAACTACAAAATACCTAAACAACCAAACGAAAAGGTATTTAAACCAATTCCCAACTATAGTATTCCTACCTATAATAGAGATACTAAGCGATACCCGGTCCGGAGAGACCCAATATCCGTTGACCCATTTTATTCAAATTGGGTTTCTAGTGTCACTCGTAAACCTAAAGATACCAGCAAATTTGAAAAGCTTATGGATTTCTCTTTTGATGACAAGGAAAAGATGGCAAAGAATATCATCGACCAAAACCCTGGAAATTTTTTGAACGACATAACCACTGAAGATGAATCTGATCATTTGTCAGTCGCTGTCACTGAGACTTCTTCCGTTGATAATGAAAATATCAGTATCATCAATCTTCCTCTGGTATCACAAAAGAAAATATCAATATCGGAATACACAGCTCACATATCATTCCAATACCCACCCCATCTTCGACGTCAATCGACGTTACTGACTTCACATACTCCTGAGGAAACCAAACTACCATCCTTGACTGATATGGATGATAGTAATTGTTAAACACTTGGTGGTGAGTCTACGGTGTGCTGTCTCTTCTAGTTCCTCTCCACCTGCACACTCAATAGCTAATCACAATGGTTTGGCATATATGCACTACATGTAACTGTACTTTTGACTAGCCTTAGGGTATCTACTATGTGAACACTAGTGTTTCTTTTTTAATAATTATTTGTATATTCGATTTACTTTACTAGAGCAACAGGTCAGTGGCTCACTTAGAAACATTCTTCTAATAGTATGCTCTCTTGCACTCTGGGGGCCAATGTGGGGGCTGTAGTTAAGTACTGTAACAGGTTCTCTTATATTTCTATTGAAATACATAACCACCCTTTTGTCTTTTGTATCAAAGATTAACAGTTTCTGCACTCTGTTTTAATAATTTCTATTGCCCATGTCTTTTTGTTATTCAGCAGGCTAGTATTATCTACTTATAATCTGAAAGTATTTAAAGTTTCTTTTTAAATTAGACAGAGATGTATAGTGCAAACAATATTAAGTATTTGGGGTTTGTATTGTATTGACCACTTACCATTTTGTTCCAGAGGTTTGCTATCATAAAACATGACTATTTTCGGTTGGAGGCTTTTTAGGGTTTCATTGGTTTACTATGGATTTATCTTTGTTTTGAAAATTCTGATATTGCGACATATTGTGTTATGTAGTTATGTAGTTATATACACATACATGCATATACATATATATAACAAATAATTATTTCTATTAAAATAGTGCTGAATATATCAATCGGGAAGTGATATATAAGTATATTATATAAATCTCTTATATTTTCAGAAAAACAACAGCGGTATGCATATAATACTCGGAGTGGTAGTACATTATGGGAAGATAAAGATCATAATTTTGGACAAGGAAGGTTAGGCAAGACTAAAAAGAAGCCGACGCCAAATGTAACTGTAGTGAGTGAAGCAAAGCAAGATTTTACACCTAATCTGAATATGCAACGCTCGATCAGCATGCGTTCTCCGGATACATAAGCAATATTTTAAATTAACATAAGACTGAAATCATTTTAAATTGTGAGTTGAAATGTTCAACTATGTGTTTTTATTTTAAAAACGAGCAAGATAAAATGACTGCTTATCGAAATATTCGTTTTCATCAGACATAATTCAGTGCATTATATATTATATTTTTATACACAATATTTATTTACTCTTTCAATTGCATATTAGGAAATCATTTTTTTTCAATTCAGAAATCCATTTAAGGCTAGTATAAGAAATACGCCAAAAGTATATTTACAAGTAGACCGATTTAAAGTTAAAACATTAAATTTAGAAAAAAGAAACCCAAAAACCATTTATTTTTTGTATATATATTTGTTATTCGTTTCAACATTCCGGTGGTGTTTTATGGTCTTATTTCTTTTCTATTTGGTACAAAGTGTCGTCGATAAGGCGATCTCTTATTTATTCTTTGCTTTGAATCCTTGAGTTGTTTAGTTCAAAATACAGTAGTGGGTGTCCCTTAATAACAGTGCATAACATCAATGCAAATTAAATCGCATTTGAACAAGTGGTATCAATGCGAAAAGGATTGTTCTTGGCAGTTTTCCAATTGAATACACACCTTATTAAAATAAAAACAATTGCCACTTTAAGTGCAGTCCATGGTAAAATATAACAGAATAAGAAAGAACAGAATCGTTTGAAATATGTAAAGGTATTTATGGTCTTATAATCTTTCTTTATGAAATATAAATCATATGTATCTATACAGGTTTTACAATAACTCAAAGGTTAAACTGTTTTATATAGATTTTATGATTCTAAATTATTAAAAATTATTTTTATCTTCATTTAATAATATTGGATATGTATTGAATAATGTTCAAATAATATTGAATTGAATATGAATTTTATTAAATAAATCGTTCATGTATTTGTATGTCATTACTATACTCTATTGGACCCTTGTTTATTGCCTCATTCGATTTGAAGTATGTCAGAAGTTCTGATCTTCCATCGTTAACAAAGAGGGCTGGAGGAAGACGGATTGGGGTGTGTTAGGGTGCGGGTGATAATCCGACATTATTGAGCTATAAATAATAAATAATTTGTATAACACAGAATTGAATCATATCTTGACCGAAAAGCCTTTTTGTTTTTGTACTTCATTAAAATTATTACTTTGACTTCCCAATTTCAAAGACTAATCATTATTTATCTATGTGTAATAATACGACACATCTATAGAAATTAGGATAGCATTCAGCGTTATGAAACCTGTGAAAATATAAAGGTATCTCTTGTATGAGTAAAATGTATGGGTAAAAGTAAGACCCTATCATTTCCAAAATTTCAGAACAAAATGGTCTTGCAGTTCCTCTCATAAGAGACAACCTTGATTTAGTGACCGTTTTTAAATAAGTAAACTTACCTGGCATCACAAAGCAACAAAATCCACGCAAAAATCTGAAACTAAGAAATGATTAAAATAAATTTATTTAGCCTTTTCCAATGATCAAATGCATTTTTAAAGAAGATAACAATGTTTTTTTTTTTTGATTTATCGGATTATTATAAATATTATGTAATTTTATTCATAGCAGCTGGTATCTACTGATGAATATATATGCTCTTACTGGCAAAGTTTATAAGTCTTAAATTTTATGTTCATTCTAAGACGCAGTATCCCTTTAAAATGATTTTATCTAATGAACTCAAGTAATTATGGGCTGTACATAGACCCTAAAACAGCCATCGGTGATCTGTTTATTACTAACAGTATAATCTTCATATTAAATGTACCAAGGGAGATTATTGTGTGTTGGTGCGAGTTCTAAATCCTATAATTATTTGTGTAATCTGTACATCTGCAATACTGAAAGTCTATTATTTTCAAGAAATTCAATATTTCACAGCAGCTACATTATAATTTAGGGTCATATGATGTACCTAGAACCAAATTATATAGATAACTTTGTCAATAAAATACGAGATTTTTCACGAACCTTTTTGATTCACAAAGAAGAATTATTTGGTGGATTGAAGTTAAAATGAACCTCAGAACATGTAAGTGACAATATTAGTAAAATATTCTAAGAGAAATTTTTAAAAATTTATCATAAGACTGACTGATAAGATTGTGGCGCTATTTATCCAATTGGCATCACCATCTTAGTATGATAATTATGTTTCATACACGTTTATACCATTTACAGTGAATGTTTATATCAAGGTAATGATGACCTCAATATGCTCTGTGTCAATTTTGCTTCGCAGTTGAAGCTAGTAATGACGATTTTCCGGAACCCAAAAAGCGGTTTTTGTATACTGTATGAGAGGTTGTGATTTCCGTGTATAAAACAAACAAAAATCTCGCATCCTGGTAACTTATTACACATAGTCTACGTTAGTCCGAAACTTGCTGACTCTCATCCTAACCTCTGATAGCTTTTTGGACAGATATTGCTTGGGGAGAGTCAGATAAACTAGGCACCTAGAACTTGGGATTTTCCGCGGGTGCGGGGGTTTTAAACGTAGGTAATTACATACCTGAAATCCACCAAACCTCGATTTATTCGGAAAGATGAATGTTTTTGTAGTTCAATCATACCATCATTATCCCTACACCACTCATGCTACGCCTATGACTTCGTCAAAGTTTTTGTTCAAGAATTTCAATCGCCCAGTCGCCATTTCAATTTGCGCGCGCATCCAAAGTTCCGACGTTACTTGGTCATAAAATGAAAGTACAAGATGATGGTTCTATCACGTGACCGTTTAACGTCGGAATCTTTTATGGCGCACGCAGTTTTGAATGCGACTGAGTGATTGAAATTCTTGAAAAAAAACTTTGACGCAACCACAGGCGTGACATGGATGGTGTAAGGGGATAATGATGGTATGACTGAACTAAGTCTACGTATAATGCTATAATACGGATATACGCACGGCTAATACGATACAAAAGGGGTACGAGGGCAGAGCATGTTAAGGTCGCCATAAACGGTCTAAACGCGTCTGATGTCATGTCGAGATCGCCACGGAAGCAAGAATACCTGAACTTCAGCCGCATATTTGAATACGGGTTGATCAAACCATGTCAAAACCCGTATTCGGGATAGGATGATATGTTAAGTGTGCTTGCTGACTCAATCAAACTGTATTGCATATCGCAATGAAAACTATTTAAACATGAAATTTAATGCTGGATTGCATGATGATAAAATATCGTTTATTTTCCCCCATGATAATTAGAATTTACACCCATGGACATTGATTTACTAAAACCATATCTTTATTAAGTGCTAGTAAATTATACTAAACTACGGTGAATTCATAATTTCTTTCAGATCTTGTGACATCATTGGTGATTATCTCTTTCTACACCGCGATAGCTTATAAAAGCATTACACGCTTTTCAGCGGCTTCCGAAACTACCGACAAGTAAGTCTTCTTTAAAATCGGATTTTTATTCAATCGATTCTTGTTAAGGTAATGGACATATTAATTCGAATTGCGGATTGGTATTAGTATATCATCGTAGTGTGGTTGGAGTTGTGCACCATCAAGTTTTCCACACAGACCAAGTCAAAAACAGATCAAATCATTATTATCTTTATTGCTTTTGATCATTTTAGAATAAATAAAACTTTTTTTCTGCTTTCATTCAGATGCTTGGTAGTAAGCAAGTGTTCTAGAAGGACCTACAAAAGGTTATTCGGATATCAACATGACCCTCCAAGAGAACTTGTTACCAGGTTCCAAGACGTCATGGGCAGTATTGTTTCATTTGAAGGTCAACAAACAGCACTGGAACTCTGGTCTTATTATATCAGAAATGTCACTGCCTGTGGCCACTTAGCACCAGCCTTACCAGAATTTCATAATATAGCCCAGAAGTCGGCTTCGTCAAAGCCAACATTGATGGGTAATGTACTATATAACCCTTTTCGCATATAACAATAAAGTGCGTTGTAAGATCATTAATACAATTCACTTATATTTCCACTCTCACTGTATTTCATTCAAATTCACGTAAACTGCAGTGAGACACGTGAGATAGGGATTTGACTAGGTCAATATTTATGGATTAAAACTTATGAAATCAAAATGGAAATTGAAATTTTTGAATATGGAAAACTGGCTAGGATCAATTTTCGGCATCTGGCGTCAATCCACAACAAATTAATTCCCATGGTAAGCTCCACATACCCAGGTTTTTATTGCAGTCACATGTTCACAAACTGCACTTTGAATTTAAACGTCAAGGGTCCAAACTAATAAATAATATCACAGAAGCAAACACACACAGCTGAATCGTTCAATTTTACACTCGTTTAAATTTTACACATGTCAATTCACTTTTGTTAAGGCTATCGTTTAGTCTTTTTAATCGTTGATATTTTTGTTTACTAGACGCCATTTTTGTTCATTGACGATCTTTTTTTTCTCGTGGTCACACGGCAAAATATTTTGATTTTTTGTAAATTTTATTAAAATGATGTCAGGAGTTATATATCATTACAATATAAAAGAAAAATACACATATTTTTTTTTCTTTTTTTAATTGCTGTCTTTTATTCAAGCGGAATGTTTGGGATTATTTTTCATAGCGTATGCTCAAACTAAAACTCACAACATGGCTTCTGTTTAGGCCTTTTTTTCAACCCGCAAAACTTTTGACATGGAATTTAATGGGAAACTCCGTAAAAAGAATACAAAAAATTGCCCAATGTATTCATATAGCCGTAGCTGCAGTGGGTTCATCGTTCATTGCTTAAATATACACATCTTGGAATTGTTTCAAAAGGCGAGCAATTTCAATATCTTGTTTCAGAAACATGCAGCAGTATTATACTACTCGCGCTTAAAAATAATAAACTTTTATTTTTTAGGTACCATACTTAAAGGTACGGGCTTGCCGGGATTTATGCATCAGAAAGTAAAATTGCCTATACAAGACGCACTACAAAATAGCTACATGCCAGTTGATCCTACTCACCCGTTATCAAAGGATTTGAAAGATGCTATAAATACAGTCGTATCTAACCATACCAAGGCAATCCTGAAGAAATTGGGTGTAAAAGAAGAGACTTTCACCTTTGATGAAATCAATGTTGAATTATCGATGATAGATATTTGTAAGTATTGTTCATCGTTAGTACGTTAGTTACTCATCGGTTGCACTTGGCATTAATTTTATCCTTAATTGAACATATCAATATAGTTAAATAATTTTTAAAGATAAATAAATTGGTTTAATCGGTATTTAATCCTGCAGTCTGTAATATCTGATAAATTAACTGCTTTGATTCATATTCAGGTACTTCCAAGTTCCCAAGAATGAGAGGTTAGTATATTCAAAACTAAAATATCTAGTACAATTCTGCTTTCTTTTTCTTACTGGATAAAAAGGACGCGGATTTTCAATGACTTTTAGTAATTCACCTGTCTTATAACAACAGTACAATGTCATGTGTATGAGATTTATGTTTAAAGGTTTAGATAAGGACTTGTCCTTTCTTAAAGCTTTGCAATATATAGAAATAACATGTGTAGAAATTACAAGTAAATTTCATAGTTTCATAGGCTATTTGAAGGTATATATGCATTTCTACTATTTCCGAAGACCATTTACATGTATTTAAGACCCAAATCAATCCCCGATAATGGCGAACCTGTCCCATTAAGTAAGGCGAAGGTAAATCTATATCTCATAAGAACCATATCTTGTAACTATGTCTGTGAAATCGTATCTATAAATATTTTGTCATTGTGAACTTGAACTAAGCCATTCAACTAGAGATCAGCCCTTGAATATTAGTAGACAACTTCTCTAGATTAAAATGTTAAAAGTCAGCACCGATGAACAGTTTATTAGTGAATGTAAAATTGGCGTTCAATATGTTAATTCCATTTCGTTCATTTCAGATGTAAATGGAACCAAACTTTTAATTTCTAATTTTGCTAAAGGTGGATGTGATACTATTTCTGTTTTTGTTACAATGATGTTGGTGACAACTTTCTTCTATTTCCTTTAGGATACCTTATATTTGTTTAGTTTTGCGTTTGAGTGATCAAATCATGTTAATTTACTTCCTTCAACCGCTAATGTAGAATTCCTACTACTACTTCGAAGATAAAATGGCGGGTCAGTGTTAGTATGTCACAATCTGCTATCTGAATGGAGACAAACAGTTTGAATGTGCACCTGGTTGTGTGCCACTTTCTTTATATTTCATAAACCTGTTGTATAGGTTACTTAACAACCTCTATAGAAAATATCAACAAGTAACAATCATTGTAATTTAATGTCTTTCTTTTCACTCTTATTGTCACAGCTTATATTGTACCACTGACAAAATATAAATATAAATATCTTTTTATTATGTGTAGTAATTGTTCGTTTGTAAAAATTTTGTCTCCACCCATTTACGTCAATCGGGATTCTGATAACTCTCACACAGTTTATGGTCTTTCTCAACCCAAAACTGTATTGCTCTCAGACTGTTTTCACATTGATTTAGCATATCAGTGATCCCAGATATAAGACCCGTCATCAACTGGTCAACCTAAAGTTAAATTATGCTTAGAAAGTAAGGCATTCACTTAACTGTCGATAATATAATTTCTAAAACGGCCAAACTGTACTCAAATAGTATTTGGTTGCGAAAAATATATTTCACAACATTGACATCATCGTTTATTCCCTTATGCCAATCGAGTTGTTCCCTTGTATGGAATTCTATAATTCACAATGTATGGCTTTATGAGTGGGTGTATGTTATTCTGTTTCACAAGCTACACTATTATTTATAGCCCATTGTTTCTTTAGTCAACGCGAAATAGAGATTACTCTATTTCTTATTACATACCCTTTCTGAACGCCCTCCTTTGAAATCGATAATATTAATATCCAATGGGATTGACAAAGACATAGAAGAACGGTTTTACTACAATACTTCTTTAACCAATTTGATTTATGCAATAGTTAATCAGGAGTAATTTAAATATAATTTTAAATGTGAACACAAGGAAACGAATTACTTAAGGTATGGAATTTTCAACATTTTATTTTCAAAAAATAGCTACTACGATAATGATGTATATATATTTTAGCCGAAATTTTGGTATACTAGTAAAATCGAATTGGGCGAGAAATTTTTCGGAAGATTCTCAATTTTTATAAGTCTTAATAATATTGATACAATGATCTCAAGTAATGTGATAAATGATGTAATATATGTATATTTATAACTAGTATTATCTTTGTTAATTATGCAACTTCCTGAATGCCTAAATTAGATGGGTAGAATTTAAAATAAAATAAAATTTAAAAACAGACTAGAACATTTTGATTCGCGGGTTTGTGTTCGACTGTTCCAGAGTGAGAGTGAAATAAGTTAACAAAGAAAATCATTACTGAAATAAATCTGTAAACTACAGATTCACTGAAACATTTCTGATGGATTTGAAAGTCCTGTTTCTGTTTTCTGTGATTTTGATGGTATTTACTTCAGAAGGTAAAGTATACGCTACATGTATAATTATATAGAATAAAAACATACTAGAATTATTTTACGCGATTAATACTTCTGCCAAGAATAGTGAATTGTTCGCATAGGTAACTGAGGTAAACCACTGATTTTTATAAAACACTTTTTATGCAGAGTGCAGAGAAGGCCAAGAGTGATACGAGCACATCTAGTTCGGAGCCAGGGCACATACTATTTTTTTTTATTTATTATAATTACTTATCAGCCAAGGGTGAATTATAATCAAATATTTCTAACGTTCCGGAATCGAAATTTTACCTTTACATATAAATAATCTCAACATAAAAGACATGACAAATGACAGGAAATCAACAAAAGTTGCGACATAACTAAAATTATGTAACCACGATAATTCTTATGAAACATATATGTTTATTATACAGGACATGGTAAAATTATTTGCACAGAATATGCCAAAGTAGTGACTGTACTTGAAAGTGCACCAATTAATACAGTATTATTTACACCATCGTGTTCAGACACCGCTGGTGGATCTTTAACATATGATTTAATAAGCGGTTATCCAAATCCTCCCCGCAAGAAGAAACTCACGATGGATACAAGTGGAACTGTGAAAATCAAAGGTTCATTAAATGCAGATTTTATCAGCAAATTCTACGTAAGTTTTTGTTGTTCACTCGCACATAAGAATTTTTTCAATCCTTACTAAAATTATCACATATATTTGATTTTTTTTTGACCTAACACATAGTTTAGCCGCACTCGGAACGTATCGTCTTTAAGAAAATTGCACAAATGAATTATGTCCGAGCTGGAAACGTGATTTAGGCTGCTGTTTAAACACTACGTCAATATTTCTATGGCAATATTTCATCACATGTAGAAAATAGACAAAATCCGAGCTAAGCATAAGTCAATAACCAAAGCCATTAAATATCATTCAATTAATTTAAATGTTGTAGATGAATATAAAAGTTTCTTTGGGAACGGAAAGTGAAATTATTAACTTAGGTATTAAAGCTTTAAATATTAATGATAACCAACCAGTCATCAAGGAGTTGCCATCATCAGTGAGTATAAATGAAGATGTGCCTGTTGGAGAAAAAGTCAGTTCCTGTTTCACCAACGATAAAGATAAAGCGGATGTATCGCATTTCACTATTTTAAACCCCAGTAAGTATGCAAGTTCTCTTAAGCTTCGTCTACACCATCAAACATTGAAAGTCCAAACTATTAATGTCATCGCACGTTATTATTACCATTTCTCCGACCACTTGATCCAAACAACCTAAAAAGAACGACTGTAATAAAATCGCAACTAAGGAAAAATTATAATTAAGATTTTAAAACAGGAAATTTTGGTTTACAATGTTACTCAGATATTTTGTTTGCTTTTTTAGTATCACCGACAGACGATGTTTGGTATTTAGACAGAGGGAGTTGTGATCTTTATTTAAATGGGAGACTTGATTATGAAACCACAACATCGTACACTCTAAAAATCCTAGCTGTTGATTCTGGTGTCCCGCCTAGAACTTCAACTGGAACTATAGTTATCAATATTAATGATGTTAATGACAATTATCCGGTAAGTAGATGCTAATAGTGATGCATTACGATACTTTTCAATAAATATACTAGTAATCGATATCGCATGCAAAAAAAAAAAAAAAAAAAAAGGAAAACAAAAAAAGCACTATTGCTTTGAAGAATACACCCTCTTTTATATCAGGTCTGTTCAAAGTATTATAAAGTGGTCAATTTACGAGAAGATCTTGGTGTTGGAATTAAAATAGATGGTATTACTTGTACTGATATAGATTCTGGTGCAAATGGTGCAGTCACATATTCTTTATCAGGTTTGCTTGACGATTTTCAAAAAACGCTGTCGAGTCACAGACTGATGTAAATGGTCTTCGAACAGACGAGCCCATAGGTTATTGGTCTCAAATAATGACTCAATTGTTTGAGGAGCCGCAATCTAATTTAAACATAAAAATTTCTATCCTCTCTGTTATGGCTTATTGAAATGATGAATACAATCAAGTAAAATCACGTAAAAAGAAATCCTTTTTATCTAGATAATGAAATGCCATTTTTTTTAGCCACTAATGATGCAACAGCACTGGCCAAGTTTCAGGTCGATACCACAACAGGCGACATCAGTTTAAAGTCCCAAGTTGATTATGAAACCCAAAAGGCCTATGAAGTAAAAGTAGAGGCGGCAGACTCATCAACTACGACACGTCTCACGTCAACTGTTGTATATGGTATAATTGTAAATGATGTTGATGATAATATTCCAACATGGTCTGTTGATCCCATTTCTATAGGTAGGCACCCTTATTAATCAATTTTAGAAATGGTGGATTTGAATCTCAAATGTATATGGAGCAAATATTTCATTTAGTGTCGTTATCCAATGGCCTTCTCTAACTTTTCGCAATGGCGTGGGTGATCAATAACTATGTACTCAATGGTTAGCATATGATATTCTGATGAACGGTCGTCCAAGCTGAACGATTTCTTTAACTTGATTGTTCATATCTGTTCTGTGAGCTGTAAAACGATTGCGTACATTATTTTTAGTTTCTCCTACATAGGCTATTGTTTAGGACATTTCTGACATGAAACTAAGAAAAATAGCTTCGAGGTGTCAAATGTTAGATGCTCCTGTATCGTTAACCCTTTCTTCGTGGACATCAATAGAATAGTCAGTTTCTGATATAAAGGAATACCTATTGTTGGCCTATCTATTTAGAAGAAAGAAATAACTATATTTTTCAATGACAACAACTTCACAGTAAAGGATCTTTTCTAACAACTGATCCCTTGCTGAACCTTTTGGCATTGGTCTTTCCCGGATTACCCGCACTATTCAAGGTTATCGCACTTTCACACGCCGCTCGAGATCGGAACCCACAGTCGCCATTTGCTCGATGTAACCAAGCAAATTTTGTTATGTGAATACCAACTCTCTAACCCAAAATGCTATAGAAATTCGAAAAAAGTTGTATTACTTGATTTTCAATGGAACTGATCGTCAAAACTGCTTTGAAAGTTACACAACCACGTTTAATAATTTGTTTCTGTTCCAGATGCAAGTGAAGTAGCTCCTCTCGGTTATATTGTGCTAACTCTGTCAGCTAATGACGGCGACCAAGCAAATACTGATGCATCAAAAATTAAATACGAAATGCTAACACCACCTAATCCAGATTGGTTCCAAATAGACCTAAACACTGGTAAGAAATAATACAATGGTAATTTATATAAATTAAATGTCTAGGTCTAATAAGCGTAGAGCAATTTTCTTTTTCATCTATATAATGTTATGCTACGTTTACACTATGTTCCCGGTGGCCACGGCAGTCCCGTTTGCCTGAAACGTAGGACGCCGTAGAATTTAGGCCATTTTTCTCTGTACTCAAGTTTTGTTAGGCCTTGCTAAGTTTTCTCACGGTCTATCACGGTATCCGTGACGGGTCGTGGAGGGACAAGGGCTGCTTAGTCCCAGAGACTCAAAGGCGCACTGCGGTTCGACCCGCGGTCTACAACGGATGTCATTACGTCCCTCCTCGGCCTGTCCCGTTCCAATGGGGTCCCTCACGATTCTCACGTTCTGAGTAAGGTCTTGCACGTTTTTCAAGTTCTGTCAGGGCCTTCCACAGAATAAACGTGGACACCGGGCAGCTTTGGAGCACGTTTGTGCCTACGGTCTAAAAAGAAGACCTCCCATACAATAGAAATTATTGTATCCTGAGACTTCGACGAGACAACATCATGAATGCCCAAGATGAAGAAAACTTTGTGTTTGCATGTTTGCTGGGTGCATACATTCAGTCTTTGCGTCAGCAAGAAGAAGGTCAGCAGCAGTTGCAGAAAGGGAAGGCCAGAGTGCAGGAGGCAGAAAGAAGGCACAGGAAGCGGTTGAGAAGGCCAAGATCCATGTGGGTGCGCGAATGGTTATCGGAAGACAAAAGGCATCAGCTGGGCCACTACTCAACATTTCTCACAAGAGAGCTCCGCACCGAAGATGCCAATGCCTTTCGGAACTATCTTAGGATGCCTCCAGAGCTCTTCGACGAGATCCTGGAAAGAGTAACACCAGTCATCGAGAGACAAGACACTAGGTTCCGCTCTGCCCAACCACCTGGACTGAAACTGTCAGTGACTCTTAGACATCTGGCTACTGGGGACAATTATTCGTCACTGTCCTATGCGTTCCGTTGCAGTAAAGCATCCATCTGCCATATGGTGCCAGAAGTGTGCAAGGCCATCGTAGAAGCCTACGAGGATGAAGTGCTCGTCGTTCCTGTGACGCCCGATGAGTGGAGAGCCCTTGCCCGGGAGTTTGAAGACAAGTAAAATGTGCCTCATGCGGTGGGAGCAAGCCACCCAACACAGGCTCATTGTACCACAACTACAAGGATTTTTCAGTATCCCTCTCCTGGCCTTGGTGGATGCCCAGTATCGTTTCATATGGATTGAAGTTGGAGGAGTGGGTCACATGTCTGATGCCCAAATATATAATGACTCAGAGCTCAGTGAACTCCTCGAAGAAGGCCAGATAGGGTTGCCACCACAATGCCCTCTGTCGGGCGATGACCAGAACCAGGACATTCCTTACTTCATCCTGGGAGACGATTCATTTGCCTTAAGAAGATATCTGATGAAGCCATATGGGAGAAGAGCACTGCCCAGAGAAAAAACTCATCTTCAATTACCGGATCTCCCGTGGAAGACGCGTGGTGGAGAATGCGTTCGGGATCCTGGCCAAGCGATTCAGATGCTTCCTTGGAACTTTGGAACAGGGACCAGACACAGGTAAGTCTCATTTTGTTACTGCACCAGTGTTTTCATAAATACTAAATAATATTTGTTTTTACATTTTTATGATATGTGTATACAAATAGTTTAATGATGGTTATTTGTAATGTACTGAATACAGATATTTTCTGCATGTATGATAAACAAATTTCATTACAGCGCGAGGTATCATTGAGGCTGCTGTCGTGCTCCACAACCTCCTGAAAATAAGAGTTCCAGTCATCCCAGTGTACGAGTTAGACCATGATAATGAAGAAAACAATCTAGTCCCTGGCAACTGGAGAGATGAGGTCCAGTGGCAGGACGTGGATGCACCACCAGGAGGAAGGAACAGAGACACTCTGGACGTGAAGCAACAACGGGAGTACCTTAAAATGTACTTTAGTTCCCCTGCTGGTGCTGTAGAGTGGCAGGAGAGAATGATCACTCCCCAGTGAAAGACACTTTACACCCAAAACCACAGGTTCTAATGGGACCACCACTTTCTCCCAAAGTTTTAATGACGATGCATATTGAATTGTGATGTATTATGCACGCAGCATATTCTCCATCCACTTCAATCATGTGTAATGAGTAAAAAAAACAGAGTCTGCTTTTTGGAAGATACGGCTTTATTGACCGAACGATTATTAAAAACAAACCAAAATAAAACAAAAGGAACAACATATGTTCTGTTATGTTAATGGTGTAAAAAATTATGGGGTTCCAATTTTACTATTTATTCCCGATTTATTGATATCACTAATTCGATTTTTTTTTCGTAAATAAATCAGCCATAGGCAAAAATGAATTAAATTTGCATTCGTTTTCCCAGAGATAATTATTTTTTCGGAAAAACGTCACTGGTCTGGTCGCCGTCCTGTGTGTCGGTAGTGAGAATCTGGATGAACGAGATGTCTTGCACTTCGGCATCTGACGTTAATGGCTGCTGAGTTGATGAAGATGGCTGTGGCTGGTTTCTAGTAATGGGCGGTGGACAGGTGATGTTCATCTCTGGAAACTGCTCCTGCACCCACGGTCGATACATCGAGTGTCAGACATCGGGTGGGTTTGTCATCTCAGCAGGTCACTGCGAAGGGGGTGGCTGCCAGTGCCGGACCGAACGCTCATTTAGACGACGGGCTGGACGATGGGCTGGACGCTCTCTGTACCAGGATTGCTGTTGATCAGCTGGGGCTGGCTGCTGTGGTTGTACCGATCGGAACTGCTGTTGGTCTGCTTCGTTCTGACACTCGTGCAACACCTCCATTATTCTGGCTTCTGCTGTACGTCGGATAGCTGGTGGGAGGTTTCGCAGACTTCCGTCGACGTAGGAACCAAAGGCGGTGGCTGGATGCGCCTGACTCTGCCGTTCGATCAGGAAGGTCTCCAAGAGGTCCATCAGGAGATATGGGTTGGCACTGGTTGTAGACGACGCGTTTGTTGAAGCTGGATTACCGACACGTGGAGTGCCTTCCTTGGCATCAGGAGCAGGTGGAGCGTCTTCTGGAGCCTCAGCAAGGGTGCATCAAGGGGAGCTCCAGCAGCAGAAGGTTGGAGTCGGGCAGTGAAGCTCGCCACGGTCCTTCTGGGCATCTGAGTGATGTGATCCGACAGGAACTGGAACCGCTGCCAAATCCACCTGATGAAATAGAAAATGAAATTTATAAGCATGCATGCATTACATAAATGATACATTAAACTAATTTCTAGAGGTAAGGTTGTCACTACAAATATAATTACACGTATTAGGAAAATAAAGTGAGACTTACCTTTCGGTTGCGGTAAAACGATCTGCAGCTTGCCCGGACTTGGTGACAGCTTTCTTAAGTTTGCCGAGCTTGGTGCGCATGCTTTCGTACCACGTCTTGAGTTCGTTTGGCGTACACTTCATCTGTCGGGCCTGCTCCGTCCACAGTCTGTCTTTCGCCGCCGCGTCTTTGTAACCAGCAAGCCTCTTAGAGTACAGCGTGGGATTCTGTTCGAGGAAGTCAATGATGAGCTCCTTCTCATCCTCCGTAAAGTTGGTAACGACCCTGGGAGCTGCCCTCTTCCTAGCAGGTGCGTCTTCTTCAATCTCATCAGCCCAAGGTTCAGGTTCTATTTCAGGGACCGGGTTTGCAGTAGCAGCAAGCCCCTGTTCATCTGGCGGCGGTGAACGGCATAGATCTTCAGGCTGCTCCTGTTCCTCTACTGGTAGCAGGGGCGCAGCGTAGGGGGGGGGGACCCCCCCCCCCCCACTAGTAAAAAGGGGTCATGGATGGGACCGTCGGTAAAACGCGGAATCGATCGATTAAACCGATAAATTAACCGAAAAAGTCAAAACCTTGTGTTGGTTATGATCGGTCGATAAAAACGGCAAGGTGGGACCGTCGGTAAAACCAATTACCCTAAAAAGTAAAAAACTTGTGTTGTTTATGATGATATCAGTAAAATGTCAACATCAAAACTATTTTTTTTCTGAAATTAAGGTATTAAGTTGGTTATGACTGGAGTCTTCGGTAAAACCGATTGGTTAACCGATACCCTTGTTATCGGTAATCTGTTCGTTATTTGAATTTGTCGCTAAAACGCGGAATTGGCCGATAGAAGAAGGATGGAGCCGTCGGTAAAACACCGATTTTTTAACCGAAAGAGTGAAAACCTTGTGTCTGTTAAGATGTTATCGGTAAACCGTTCGTCTACATTAAAGTGATTTTTACTAAACTTGTCGGTAAAACGCGGAATCGGCGATAATAGACGGTCATGGATGGGGAAATGGAGCCTTAGGCAAAACCGATTGTCTGACCGAAAGAGTGGAAACCTTGTGTCAGTTATGATGTTATCGGAAAACTGTTCGTCTACATAAAAAAGGAATTTTTACTGAACTCGTGGGTAAAACGCAGAATAGGTCGAAAAAAGGCTATATAAAAATATGGTTTTCCGATGAAAATTGATAATTTTGACCGGTGGAAACGACTTCCAAAATCGCATCAGATGTATTCTCTGGGTTTCCTAGTTTGTAAAATTTTCCGGGGGACAACCCCCGAAATCCCCCGCCATGTCGGTAAAACGCAGAATAGCTCGAAAAAGGACATAGAAAACATATGGTTTTCGGATGAAAATTGATAATTTGGACTAGTGGAAAAGACTTGCAAAATCGCGTCAGATGTATTCTCCGGGTTTCCTAGTTTGTAAAATTTTGCGGGGAAGGACCAAAACTCCCCGCAACTGCAAGGGCCAAATACGAAGGCCTTTGGCCTGCAGGACCTGCCTTGGAAAAATCACCTTTCAGTCCCCCCTCTCAGGCACATTTTAGATACACTGATTGATATGGTTTTCAAAGGTTTAGGATTTGCTATAACGATGGATTTCGTTCGTGCATAATGTATATACTTAATAGTGCGAGTAAGAAATTTTGCCCCCGGAAGAACACGTGTTCGTCGGTAAAACTTAGACGTTACACGTGTTCGTCGGTAAAACTTAGACGTTACAAACCTCCCCCCCCCCCCCCGAGTCAAAATGGTCACGCTACGCCCCTGACTGGTAGTGGTGATGCAGGGCGGGGGCTTTGTACGTCTTGTTTTTTTCGGTGGCATAGCTTGACCTTTTTTCTCTACAGCTTGGTCTTGTTGTAGTAATGTGTCGTCGATTGCTCACTCAAATTAAGCTGTCTTTATATACCCCCTACCCAGACCGCGCACGCCGTGTCAGACCGCAGTAGCACGCAACGCTCCGTAGCGCGCCGAGACCTTAAACGTCACACGCCGAGACGCGCCGTGATCGAATGCGACAAAACGGCTAACATACACTCTAGCTTGCCGTGAGAAACATGACCAAACGTGGAAACATGGAATAAAACGTTCAGCAACCGTGACAAAACGCGCACTTAACGCAGCAGAACGTGGCAAAAACATGATTACACATGATTCCCGTCCCACGTCGGGTCGCCTCCAAGTTTTGTTACGGCCTATTACGTTCTGTCACGTTTTGTTGTGTTTATCCCGTTTTACTACGGCCTACTAGTTTACCATCCGCACCGTGATTGCCGTGGCAAATTTTTTGTCAGTTTAAAAATCTGGCACGGCAGCCACGTCAATCACGGCCTGTCGCGTTTGCCCATCCCGTCCCCCAGCGTTGTCTCACGTCCATCCCGTTTTGTCCACAATTGCCTTAAACGTGATTGCCGTGGTCGCCGGGAACATAGTGTAAACGTAGCATTACACACTATGGTCTTTCTAACTCAACTACAACAGAAACAAATTTCGCAGTACTGTTTTACGATTTATACTGTATTTAAAAGACAGATCAAAATTACTAAACTCTTACAGTGATACACAACATAAATACAAACAGGGAACACACACAATGATACAAATCATAAATACAATTAGGGACATAGGTAATGATACACAACATAAATACAAACAGGGAACACACACAATGATACAAATCATAAATACAATTAGGGACATAGGTAATGATACACAACATAAATACAAACAGGGAACACACACAATGATACAAATCATAAATACATTTAGGGACATATGTAATGATACACAACATAAATACAAACAGGGAACACACACAATGATACAAATCATAAATACAATTAGGGACATAGGTAATAATACACACAATGATACAAATCATAAATACATTTAGGGACATAGGTAATGATACACAACATAAATACAAACAATAGAATATAGTAGCTTTTATTCACTAAAGCAATGTTTACCTCCTGACCTGCCTTT